>OY720443.1:84716214-84757682 GCA_963082915.1 Dolichopus griseipennis
AGTATATACGTTTATGTATGCCACTTCTTCAAATTTTATAGGAAGGAAATATCCGTTAGGCATACCAATTGTTCGATTATTTATTAAAATTTACTATTAGCTTTTCCACTATATATTAACATTATTATGATACTAGGATATAACAAGTATAAGTTCCTAGCATCTATCAAAAAGTTATTTTCAGGTTAAGGAATTTTAAATAATGTGAATATAGAATTAAAATAACAAATAACACAAAAACTGTTAAAGTGACTAAAATAATATAAACTTCATAAATTAATAAATCCGTCTATAGATTAAAACTTTGAAACTTCCAAACAAAAATTTGGAAGAGCTTAAACGAAAAAAAATCATGTTAATTATAAAATTTTATATCAACTGCACTATCAAGTAGGAACACACACATGTACAAAGTTTAAAGTCAATGAGTGATTTTTAAAACAATAGCGGAATGAGTCAAGAATTTCTAAAATTAAATTCCATCATATAAAGTCACAACACACACACACATCACCATTTAAATTTATTTTAAAATTTAAGAACATAATAGAAACAAGAAACAACTGTCTGGTACTAAATTTCAAGTTTCTAGCGTTATTAATTTCGAAAATATATCTCTTTGATCTTAAGAGGTGTGTAGGAGGTACCTGAAAAACCAAACTACTACAATTAATCCCAAATTTTAGGAACATAATAGAACAGAATTAAAACAATCCTGTACCAAATTTTACATTCTGTCTTTTTTAATTTCGAAAATATGCTTTAAGATCGGAGGTGTGTAACAGGTACCCGAACTAAAACTCCAATTCATTCCAAACTTTGGCGACACAAGGAACACAAAGGCCCATTTTCTTATTGGTAGTTATAAACACCGTACCAAAGATAATATATACCCCTGTACTGTACCTATTTTAGGTGTAGGGTATAATATAATTGTTGGAATGAAACGGGTTAACGAACCAAAAAAAAAACATTATAAACAATTGCATTCATTACCTTTATTTAGTATAAGTCATTAAAAAACATATTTTGTAATATTTTATAAATAAAAATTTATTGCCCGTCAGTGCTGTCAGTGATTCAAAACTGAATTCTAGCTATTTTTAAACACCGGCAACTTTAATTAATTATATTTTAACGTGTTTTAACAAATGTTTTTCTTATAATTATAAAGGGTTTCCTTGCGAAATAGATAAAAGTGTTACTAGATTTTTTAATATTTTTTTGTGAAAGAAATGTGTATGCAATGGTCTATTACACCAAGTTTACAACTCCACAAATCTGACAATTTTTGTAAATTGTTTTTGTAAATACATATGTAAATTTAAAAAAATTAATATAATATTAACACAAAATTAAATTTTTCGAACAATAATAACTCTGCAGTTGTTTGAACTGACCATGTAATTTGGTTTTATCTATTTAAAATTGCAAATTTGCAAATCTGCCTGTGTTAAATGCTTTATTTGTCCATTAGCAATAGTTGGTCCTTATGCTACTAAAAAAGCTATCTATGAGCGTATCACTTTGAACGTTAAAATTTTAGCATTCGATATTTTTAAAAAATCGGTTAATAAACTAAGAATTCCAAACTTCTGTTATTATATTAATCTATTAAAGTTTACAACTTTATTAAATCTAAATATCTTATAAGTAAATATATTAAATTCCAATTTTCCCCCTTTATAATATTTTAAGAATCTCAAGTCAATGAATTTAACTACAATTTGTTATAATATTTACTTTATTGATTTCTATTATTCAAATAAAGTATACTAGAAAAATACACAATTAAAATAATATATTAATGCAAATATTCGAAATTCATAATTTTATAAGTCATTTGGACTTAAGAACAATAAAAATTACATATTTATTTAAAAACTTAATATATATATATATATATACGAGTATATATAGTTTTAAAATAACATTAAATGTACAATAAAATAAATAAAATTAGTAATAATTTAATTAATAAATTTTGGAGAGCCGAGCCTCAATTGTGTATTACAGATAATAGTGAGTAAGAACATTCGAATTAGAAGAAAAATTATTAAAAATTGTACAACCACAATTATTTTTTTCAAATTAAAAATGTTTTGACTTCAAATTTTGTTTACGTATTGTGTTTTGACATTGAGTTGTCGGCTTTATAAGACTTGGAATTTGTTAACGCATACTGGCAAAACGATTTCCCAAAAAAGAATTTTGGAATTGAATTACGACCAATTTTCGAAGTACTACTTTGACTCAAAAAAAAGTGTCAAAAAAAGTTTTTGAGTTCCGTTAATCTATTACGGCACATTTCTATTTCAAGATTTTTGTTTTTTGCTTGGTCCGAAAAATCGTTTTAAAAAATTCTTTAATTAAGTAAAATATATGTAAAAATCCTTTAGGGACATAGCAACGTGCACCGGCTAGTATAATTTAAACAAAATAAATAATATTACTTATAAATAAGTTGTATTCCTATCCTTTTGGCCCCCCTGCAATTTAAAGGCATAATTCAATTTCTTTTCACGCATTGCATCTATTAAAACATATAAAAAGAAGTTTTAAACTTTAAACAAACTTGTAAATAGTACAAAACTTTAATGTTTTAAATTTAATTACAAAGGGATCAAAATCAAAACAATTTTTGGTATTTACATATACTTGTACATACATAAGTTTAAAAAAAATAGAAGATAATTAAGAAGTAGACCTAAACAAAACCTATTAGTAATCCTTTAAAGCTAAACTTTCAATTATATAAATGAGGTATAACCAAGTATAACACATTCACATAAATAAAAGTTAATATATGTATTATTAATTATTGTAATTATAAGTATGTTAAAATTCAATAATTAGAATAAAACAAGTTGTAATGTAAATTAAATGCATAGCTGAATGACAATAAATCATCAATCATTTTATTATTATAATAACCAATTTATTATCTAAATAGAACTCAATAAACCATTTTAATTTTTTATTTTAATAAATATTGAAGTATATCATAAAATTTGAATTTCGTTTGAAATAAATAAAAAAAATTTGTTAATATTATTGTATACTTAATTTTGTACGATTGTTACTTAAATGTTCATTTCTCGAAAATTATTTCTAAATGGCTTATACCTTGTATACCTTAAACGATGCCCTGAATTAAGGCTCTGGTAAATAAAGCCACTGTGGTGTTATTTTCCATTTAATGAGAAATAAAAGCCCCGTAAAAACAGGTAATAAAGACCAGGGTTTTATTTCTATTTTCAGTATAAAACTACGATTTCTATGAGAAATAAAGCTCAGTTATATTTCTCGTTTCAATTAAGCCTGCAAATTTGTATATGAATGTTTTTAAATACATGAATGAATTAAAAAAACTAACACACTGGGGGCTTTATTTTGCAGGGCCTTAATTCAGATCACCACCTTTTACTTGAAATATGAAATATATAATGAAGACTAATTAAATAAATTAAAATTTAGTATAAAAGTTTATAATCTAAGGCTAAAGTATAAAAGTGCTGTTAATGAAAGGTTTTCACAATGCTATTTCACCAATTCAAACACTCTTTTTCCCATTGCAGTAAAATTATCTCTTGCTCAATTTTAGCTACATGTAGATGAAGTCGTATAACCACTAGGATTCATTGCAGATGAGAAATCCATAAAATTCTTATAGATCTTATTAACAGCCAAATTTTTAAATATTTTTCAAGAACTACATCATAAGAATACCTCAAACTACAAAGAGAAAAGTTAATTGAAAGGATCAAGGATTATAGAACCTATAGTGAATAGTAAAATTAATTATTTTAAGATAAAGCCAGAATATTAAAATGATAAGTAAATTCATTTCTATCTCAGTAGATATATATAAGAGTAAAAGCCCAAATTTATAAAATGTGTATAGCATGGGTCATCATTTATTTCTTAAATCTAATATTTACAACTGCTTAACATATTGTATCCAATGAAAATTTAAGATTTTTTAAATAAAAACTACCCTATAGAATTGTTTTTAATAAATTAATATTTGGTTCATACACACTCGTATAATCAATTTGTTAATTTGTTTTCACTTACTTTAATTTTTTACTGAATGACCATTTCTTTTTTCAACCTAGTTAGAGTAACAAAAATATGTATGTACGTCAGTTGTACATATATATTTTCAATATAACACCTATTTATTAATTATTATGTATAAAATGTGTGCATTAATAAATTATATTTATATATACTTATGTATAAAGGATTTTGTATAATTTTAATAATAAGTTTATATTTGGATAATCAGAAATTCGATTTCTTTTTATAAAATCGTATAACTAAAAAAGTTTTAAAACAGTTTCTATCCATCCCTTGTATAAAACAGATCACCTAAATTAAAATTTACTTAAAAAAAAATTATTAAAAAATATTTGATAATGTTTAAATTTGTATATTTTACAATATTTTTAATTGGACTTTTAAATATAATCATTTCAAAATGTGAAAATATTGTTAATTTGCCAGATTTGGGAGAATTAAAAGGCTCTCTTGGTCAAACAACATGGACTAAAAATTATATTATGCAATTTTTAGGAATACCTTACGCTGAATCACCTAGTGGACAATTAAGATTTAAAGTAAGCTTAAAAGAAAATGTTAGCAAAATAATTAAAAATAAGCTACACTTTAAAAATTTTAAATATAAGGTTTAAGATTTTATTGCAGTATGTTCACAAAGTATAGTACTAATTCAATTATTAATTCAAGTAGTACTTATTTAATTAATTAATATCGTCCATTTCAAGATATGTATAATATATATATATATATTTGAATGCCGAAGGGGCATTTTTAGAATGTTACCTATAATTAAACCCACATATTAAATTCAATGCGTATTTAATATCTTTGAAATGAAATTGTTTTAAATTTTTAATGAAATTATGTTGATTAAAATAATATTGGAAACCATACATTTTAATATTTTTCACCTTTAGCACATTTAAAATTTTATTTATTTTTTTTATTTATATATATATATATATATTTATATTTATTTAATTAATCGGATATAAATTTTCATTAAACATATACGTATTTTGTCTAAATACTCTTAGACTCTTATAGAATCGAACAGAAGAGTAGAATCAATACGTATAGTATCGTAGAACCAATTATCCTTCGAAAATATTTTGATTCTCCTACAGTTAAAATTCGATCTTGAGTATAGATTTGAAATTTCACAAATTGTTTCGTTTTCATTCAAATTCTTACAGCTAATTTTAATTCTTGAATGTCCTTTCTATCGAATAAGTAATTTTTAAATTTTTTAATGATCTTATTGGGTCCTCCTATGCATATAGTGAAATTTTTTACTCTAATACAATTAATGAATAAAAAGTAAAATACTTCATAATTTTTAGCCTCCTGTTCCTAAATCAAAATGGGATGGAGTTAAAAATGCATTTGAATATGGTCGACCATGTCCTTCTAAAAAAAATTTGGATAATATTGAAACTGGTAATACTCATGAAGATATAGAAGACTGTCTCAGTTTATGTGTTTATACGAAAAGTGTAAGTTATATTATGAAACAAATCTATATACAAATTTATATTTTTTTACACATTGGTATATATATTTAGTTGGAAGAACAAAATTATCCTGTAATGGTATACATTCATGGTGGTCAATTTATTAGTGAAAGCTCATCATTTTATCCTTCAAATTATATATTAGAATTTGATGTAGTTCTTGTTACTATACAATATCGTTTAGGTTTATTTGGTTTTGCTTCAACAAAATCTAATGATATACCTGGTAATGTTGGTGTGATGGATATTATAATGGGATTAGAATGGATTCAAAAATACATAAAATATTTTGGTGGTGATTCAAATAATATTTTATTATTTGGTCAAGAATCGGGTGCTGTTATCACCAGTTTATTAATGATAAGTCCAAAAATTCAAAATGTAAATTTATTTCATAAAATTATTTTACATTCTGGTAATATATTGGTACCTTGGGCTATAGAATCAAATCCAATTGAAAAACTTGAAAATGTTTGTAAAAATTTAGAGTGTTATAATAGTTGTGATAATATAAATAATATAAATGCTTGTCTGTTGAATGCACCTCCAAAAGATTTAATAAAATTTGAGGAAAATTCAAAAATTACATTAAACGATTTGAATGGAATTTTACCAGATTATCCAAGGAAATTAATGAATGAAATTGAAAATAAAGTGGCAGTATTAGGTGGAGCTACAAAAAATGATGGAGTTCACTTATTAAATAGTATAACTTTATTATTAAAAATAAATTATTATGCATTTTACATTAAAACTTATTTTTTTTGTTTAATATATAGCAATTTATGAGCAATGAACAGTTCAAGAATAACAATTCAACAAATTCAGATGATGTTAATATTATTGATTTAATTACATTAATTTCTGAAAAATATTGTAATCCTAATATTGATAATACTGGTATAACTGAAATTCTATCAATACAAGCATTCTTTAATTTAAATGATCTTGTTAATAAGGATTTTGAAAAATTATGGCCATCATTTCAAGACGTAACAATTGATAAAAATTTTTTAATATATTTTTTTTATTAATAATAAATTGATTTTTAACTTTTTCAGATGATATCAACTTGTTACGTTAAAGCTTCACTATTACGTTTTTTGAAATTATATGCAAAAGATAATTCAGAAAATGTATTTTTATATTCATTTGACTACAAAGGAGAAAATAATAACAATGAAAAATCAAATAACCCATTTGAAAATGTAATCGAAAATGGTGATGATCTAATATATTTATTTCCACAACCTGAAAGATTAAATTTAAATGAAAATGATATTAGGTTTTCTGATAAATTTATAAAACTTTGGACTGAATTCGCGAGAACTGGAAACATTGATATGAGCAATGAAAACTCGAAAGAACTTTTTAGTTTAACCAATTCATGTATGTATTATAGAATAAATTTTTTACAAATATTTTTAATTACATATAATTAATTATTTTTTAACAAAAATAATAATAAATATTTCAGCATTAAAATTACCATATCTACATATTAATGATGAAATTACAATTGGAGACAATTACTTAAAAGAGTTATTTTTATCAAAGAACGCAAATAATGCTGGTTATAAGATAAATTTTTCGAAAAATTTAATATATGGTTTCTTTGTAATAAAAATGATTAAATCGGAAATCATTTTATGAATTATTTAAAAAATTAATTTCATACATCAGGATAGTAAAATATATTATAGGAATGGAAAGAAGACTTTTAAAGTATTGAAACTTTTTGGTAAAAACATGTAGAATTTGTATTTATTAAATAATAATCAATTGTGTAATTTAATAAAGTTAATGCACCATATTCTTTTTTATGTTTTCTTCATTTCTACAAAAAAAAGTATTTATAATTTTTTCTTGCTCTTTATGCATCTTAAAGCGGTTGCTGACTAAAAAAGTTTGTTATCTATATGTAACTATAATAAAGAAACTAGTATTAAAGACATTGAGTGGATTACAATATTCCTGTAACTATCCGTAACTTATAATTACTTAGCAGTGTGCCAAATACTATAATAATTTGAACCAATATTTAAAATTTTTAATCCATTTTGATCCAGTAAAACGTTTCCATTTTTAAACATTTCAATTTGCTAAATAAAAAAAATTTAATAAAAATCAAATATTTTAATTTAAAAAATTATTTTATTGCTTTATAAATATCTATCACATACAAAGTAAATAATTCACTTATTTGTAGAAATGTGTTTTATACATATAGATATAATAAATTTACAAGTCAATAACAATTAAATGTTGTAAGTTTTTTTCAATCAAAAACCTATAATATAATGATTATATTAACTAATAAGAATTAGCTTTATGTTTTGGTAAAAATTGAAAACCTTCTGGTACTTTTCCTAGTAACATTTCACTTATTTTAATCCAATCACTGCAATTCGCTGACGACATTAGAGTTTCAAGATCATCTCTTCCAAAATATTTTTGAGGTCTCTGATTGATTTTTTGT
This sequence comes from Dolichopus griseipennis, assembly GCA_963082915.1. NCBI lineage: Eukaryota > Metazoa > Arthropoda > Insecta > Diptera > Dolichopodidae > Dolichopus > Dolichopus griseipennis. The sequence goes on from OY720443.1 coordinate 84,724,273, forward strand.
GGGGGATTCTCAATCAAGTCATGTGGTATATAACGATATAAAAATGATAACCATTCTAATAAAAATCTTCTTGTTGTTTCAACACCTCTTGTATCAGAACCCCAATGTTCTAATCCGTAATTTGTGTAACGTTTTAACATTTCAAAACGTTCCGAACTCGAAAAATCTAAATGTTTTTGTTCTTTAATTTCTTTAAATATCCATGGTTTAATTAAAGCACCTCTTCCTATCATTACTGATGAGACATGAGGTGCTATAACTTTTTTCTCGTTATAATCTTCAAAATTCATTATATCACCATTTCCAATCACTGGAATATTAGAAACTTTTTGTGCACATTCTTCAATATATTGCCAGTTTGCCAATTTAGTATATCTTTGTTCTCTTGACCGCCCATGTAAAGTTACAGCAGAAGCACCCCAGCTTTCAATCTGTGGTAAAAGTTCATGCGCAACACTTTTATCTGCATAAATTCCGGTTCTAGTTTTAACTGTAAATGGAATATCACCTAAAAGTGTACTGCATGCACGGGTGATAGTTTCTAAAACTCGTGTTCTTCTAATTAATGCACTTCCACCTCCAGATTTATAAATTAAATCAATTGGACAACCTATATTTAAATCTATAAAATCGACATCGACAGTTTCATTGACTAGTTGAGCAGACTGAGCAATTATTTGGGCTGAATTTCCACAAATTTGAACACCAAAAAAATCTTCACTTTCATGCCGTTTTGTCAATGCCCACTCTTGATTTAAACCCTTAACTAGTGGAACTGAACATGCCATTTCCCCGCATGTTATATCTGCTCCATATTCTTTGCATATTCTCCTAAATGGTAGATTTCCAACAGTTGTTAATGGACTTAAAATTAATTTATTGCGAAATTTGTCACACTTATTTTTCAATTTTTCATCATCTACTACACATCCAATTAGCTTTTCGTTATCATTTTTAACTGTTTCAACGGAACTTAAATTATTTTTTTCATTTTTTGTATTGGAGTTTTCTTCTTTTTTGTCAAATTGCTTTACCAAATCTTTAGCTTCTTTGAAATTGTAATCATATTTTCTTAACTTAATTTGTAATTCATTTGTTAGCCCATTTTTCAAATTTTTAATTGGGCATTCAATATAAGAATCATTTTTTATATTATTAAAATTTTCATCAATATGAGATTTAGAAAATCTACATGTAAGACCTCTTGGACAAAATCCTTTAACTGAATATACATAACAAGTATCTGCAATATCATCTAGTTTATTTTTCATGTACTCTTCAATATTATGCGAATAAACACAATTTTTAAATTCACATGTATCATTTGTTGGACCATTAATATAAGTTTTACATAATGCTGCACTTCGATCTTGCTTAAAAACTGGACGATTTTTATTTTGACCTTTATTTTTTTTTTTATTTTCTAATTTTTGAAATTTAGTTGAATTTTTATCATTGCTGTTAATATCTGAAGACCTTTTTAAACTTTCTTTTCCATTTGAATTAACTTCATTATCACATTTATCTGATCCTAAACGAAATTGTTCTTTTATAAAACAAATTCCAGGATCCATTTTTGAATGAAATGTTTGCTAATTTAGAAATTATATAAAGATAATAATTTTTATTTGATTTTTAATCCAACAAGTATGAAGAAGAAACGCTACTATGTAATGCTCAAATCAACTCAATGCACGTGTAGAAATGTATACAAACAAAAACCGACTGTCAAATATATTTCTATTACTGTCAAGTGTCAAGTAAAAATAAAATTGATTTTACACTGACTGGCAACAGCAAAAGTAAACGTTAACGTGAACCTAGCGGCACCATTTAGCAGTTAGCACAGATGGTGAGTAAAAGATAAATTTTTTATCTATTCAATAAATATAAATTTTTTTCCTATCTGCCATTTGCTATTTTTTATTTAAATACAACAAATTTTGATTTGAAAAAGCAGAATTCAATATTGATTTGAAAAAAAAAATTAAAATAATCGAATTTAATATGCCATACTAAATGTCAAATTAAATAAAAACACTAAAAAAATATGCACGACTAAATATAAACTAGGGTTGAGGTCGAGAATATTTTAGTCTAGGAAAAAATATCGGTGCATATTTTTTATACATGAAACAACAACAATTTCTGTCAAAAATTTGCACCGATGCTCCCAAGCTTCGATGCAAGACTAATTTGCACTGTTACGTGAAGATCCTTAATGTAGGCAGGTTTTCATGAGAAAATTTTGCCAAGTATTCTTAACTTTAGAAAGAGAGGTATATAGTATACTCTCAATAGGAGAGAAAGAGCAAAATGATAAAATTTATATTAAAACTTTTTTATATGTTTTGACAAAAAAAATTACATAACCTTATTTTTCAATTTTTAAATTTATATTTCGCGGATTTTTCAATTCAAAGTTGAAATTTTATTAATTTAAAATAAATGATAAAATTTTAATCAATTGCTAATACTTTTAAATAAAAATTCGTTCATCAAACCATAATATAAAACTTTTTTTTTCTTTGTTTACATTCTCTTGTTTGTTTACACAATTCAAATGTCATGTATCCATAAAAATATGTATTAGTATGCAAAAACTTTTTGTGTAGAATACACTTTTTTTTTGTATGTAGTAGCAACTTTATAGGAAAAAGACTTTAGAGAAAATCCAAGCCAAGGATTACGTTAACTCTCTCAATACTTGTCTAAGGATTATGGATGACTCTCCCAGTAATTTATCGTTTTTCCTTTGTCACACGAATAGTATTTTTGTATCTTCTGCCTATGCCCAACTTTTGCCCAGTTGTTGTAATGAAAATTAGCTTTACTTTTATTTCGAAGTTTTTCTTTTTCAATGCAAAGTTCTTATTAAAAACTTCAAATAAATTATAAATCAATTTTATTTGTTTACAAAATTCAAATGTCATGTACTCATGAAAAAATATTGTAGTATGTAAAATAAAGATAAAAAAGTGGTTTGGTCTAATGAATTCTGGTTGTTTCAATACTAGATGCATTTATATTTTACATTTATATTTGGAGTATTTTCAATTTAAATTTTACATTTTACCATAACATTAATTTAGAACGTAAAAGTAATTTTAATATGATAAAATTTATTAATAATTAATTGAAGGTTGCTGACATTTCACGAAAATTGAACCAATTAATATTAATGTAAACTTGAATTTTTAATTGAATTGGAAAAACAAATCTAATCTGATATTGTTTGTTTATTTTTTTTTGAGTTGACATGATTTTATTCACCAAAATAAAAATTAACGTACCGAAGAAAAATTTTGACGATAACTGTCAACTGTGTTGAGAGTATGGTGAATATTAATTTAAAAATTTAACTTATTTAGACAAAATTTTGACAATTATAATTTGTAATTTTATTTATGTCCGTTGACCGTTGAATGAACAAATTTAAAGTAAAAATGAGTAGTAATTTTTTTTGCGAAATAAAGGAATCTATGTTCTCCTCCCTTTTAATTTTTTCCGCATTTTTCTATAAAACTTGAAATGGGAGAAATAATTTGAGGCCATATATTTTTTTTATAAAAAAAAAGTTGTAGAAAAAGAATTGTATAAGTTTAAATTGTTTTAAAATATTTTTTGAAATATAACATTTATATATGTACAGGATTTAATACCTATATAAGCTAAAAAAACATGGAATTTAATTTTAAAAATATGTATTAAAATTGAAAAAAAAATTTCTTATTTACCAAGTTGGACGTTAATAAATAATACAAAACTTTTTTTTTTTTTTAGTTATTTATTATTCACAGGCTCTAAGAAGTGCTTAGCACTTGTGGCGAACCTCTTTGTTTATATTGTTATATTAATGTATTTTTTATTTAAGATATATAATTATTGACTAAGCCATTAATTTGAACCCAATGACGAATAGGCTGAGTCTAGTCGAAAACTAGAAAAGTATTTTCACTTTTACTGGGATTCGAACCCGGGCCTTTCGCATGAAAGCCGGCACTCTAACCACTATGCCACCGTTAACATTTATACCAAGTAAACTATATACCAACTCTATACCTACTCAACAGTAAAAAGTTACTAGAGTATGTTGCAAAAAATAAAAAGCTAGCTTTCAATGCAATTGCATAAAAACATGCTTCCAGTTTTGTTGAAAATATATGTACATAAACTTCGAACAATGTTTTGTGAAACCATTCTATTTAAATAAATTTTCATTTAACTATTAAATCACATTAGTCAATTACTTGTTAGTACAGTTCACATAGGTATTATGTTTTTTTTTAATTTTTTTAAATCATGATTAATCTAAGAACTTTATATCAATTACAATGATGACTGATTTTATTACCAAGTTATAACAATGACATTGTTCTGCAATTTTTAAATTTTTACATATATGTAATATGCACATATTAAAATCCAACATAATACATATGATGTTTTATATTAAAATTAATGACATTGTAATACTAAATACAACATTCCCTTTTTAGGCACGTACTTTATGCAATGCGGTTGAGGAATCCATTGTTTACATAGATATACATAATTAGAAAATCTGAAGAAGAATACGTGAGACAAAGTTCACACCACTTATTTAGATAACCTTAAGGCGTTAAATAAAAATGCCGAATCGTTATTTTTAACAACATAAAATTAAATATACATAGAGTAAAGCCGGCTAATGTGGACCAGTCGGTTAATTTGGACCACCACAAAATACGAGAAACTAAATACGTATCAAAAAATCTGTGCATGCTAAAACATGCATTATAACCTTAATAATAAAATAAAAAAACTGTACATCGATAAGCTCAGTATTTATGCAACTTTCGAAGTATAAAGTGTTTTTGAAAAAATTTTCGTAAATTTTTAGTGTTTTTTTTTTTTGTGTTTTGTGGTTCTGGAAACCGTTACGAAAAAATTTGAATTTGTATATGTCAACTGAGACTAATTAAAAATATTTGTGTTCAACTTGTTTTTTGTAAGTATTTGTTTTGATAATTTTTAGAAAGTTTTTATTAAAAAAAGTACTGTTCTTCTATTGTGGACCACTTTAGTTCGGCTAATTTGGCACAGTGGTCCATATTACCCGGTAGGAAAGTTTAGTGAAATTTTTTCAAATTTTCTCCTTTTTAAACTATCTAGAATATGCCGAAAGAAAGAAAAATACGGAATTACCTTGTTGAAAATTTGAAAAAGGCCGCAGAGGAAATCAAAAAAGGTAATATGGGTTTCTTGAAGGCTTCAAAAACATTTGAAGTTCCGAAAACAATTTTACGCCGATATTGCAATTTAGATATTGATAAAGATGACTGGAAACCGAAAACTTTAGGAAGAAATCCAGTTTTTTCTCAAAAAATGGAAGAAGAATTAGTAGAATACATTTTAACAATGGAAAAGCTTTATTTTGGTCTATCACGTAGTGACATTCGAATTTTAGCTTACCAGTTAGCCACCAGAAATGGTATAGCAAACACCTTTTCAAAAATAAATCAATCAGCAGGAAAAGATTGGTTGAAAAACTTTCAGAAACGACACAATGATAAAATTAGCTTTAGGAAACCAACAGGAACTTCTTTAGATAGAGTTAATGGTTTTAATCGGGAAAGTACGAATAAATTCTATGATATTTTGGAAAATGTCTATGAAAAAAACCACTATCCGGCAAACAGAATATTTAACGTGGATGAAACTGGCATTTCTTCCGTGCAAAGTAATCAAACACAAATATTAGCAAAACGAGGTAAACGGCAAATTGGGGTAATGACCTCTGCAGAAAGGGGATCTTTAATTACCATTGTACTATGCATGAGCGCTGGTGGTTTTTTTGTGCCACCTTATTTTATTTTTCCTAGGAAAAAACCGAACATGAGACTGCTTCATAATGCTCCTTTGGACTCTGGAGTATCGTTTCATCATTCTGGATGGATTCAAACCCAGATATTTACAAAGTGGTTTGAACACTTCATGAAGTTTGTTAAACCTTCCAAAGATGATCCTGTTGTGCTTATTCTAGATGGCCATTACTCACATACTAAAAACCTGGAAGTAATTGATTTAGCAAGACAAAACGGGGTAACAATCATTTCACTTCCACCTCATTCTTCACACAAAATGCAACCCCTGGATCGCAGTTTAATGGGTCCGTTGAAAAAATATTATAGTGAAGAAGTGAGACAATTTTTGCGTAGAACAGGTCAAAAGGTGACAATATATGAAGTTGCTGAACTTTTTGGTAAAGCTTTTCCTAAGGTTCAAACAGCAGAAATTGCTTTTAAAGGATTTCAGTCTACTGGAATATATCCTTTTAATCGTTTTATTTTTACTGATACAGATTTTATAGAATTAGAAAGTGCACCAGGTAAATTTTTATAGTATCTATCTAAATTTATCAAACAATGTTGATTTAATATTTCAGAAATTTTGAAAGAAAATGAAAATCCTTCATCAATTACGCTAACTCCGCAAACACAATCACCTCAAGCAGGTAATATAAACAAGTTATAAACAAGTAAGATCGATAATATTTTGTCATTTATATACAGGTCCCAGTCGAGCAAAAGAACTTCCTTCGTCAATACAAGCACAACCACCTCAAACAGGTAAACAAGTCAAATTTCAAATTCAGTGTTTTGTTTTATAATAGATCGATAATAGATATTTTATAATTTATAATCAGGTCCTAGTCGAGCAATAGAACTTGTTTCATCAATACAGGCACAATCACCACGCTCAGGTAAGGATGCCAGATTTTTTAAGAAAAGTTTGCAAGACTCTAATAACATGTTTTCAATTTATATTTAGATTCTTATCTTGTCGTAAAACCTTGGAATATTTCTCCAGCCCCCCAAGTCAAAAAAGTTTCAAGGCGTAAAACAGAAGCTAAAATTTTAACTGAATCTCCATACAAAGACGATCTTGAAAATCAACAACAAAAGAAAACACTTATTACACAAAAAGAAATAGTTAAGAATAACATTTTCAACAAAAATAAGAAACAAAAAAAAGAAAATATGAAACCTACAATAAAAAAGCAAAGAAGATTACGTAAACAAAAACAAAGAAAAATTGAGACTTCTTCTAGCTCTGAAAATGTAGAAAATATTTCGATTCCAGAATCAACTGGAAGTAACATCGACTTAACCTTTCCACCCTCACCAGAAACAATTTGTGAAAAATGTTTAAAAAAATTTAAGGAAGATGCTTTTCCAGTGGATTGGATTTCGTGCCTCCAATGTGAATGCAATTGGATACACCAAGTATGCGTTGGAACATTCATATTTATTTGTAAAATGTGCAACGATTTTTATTAGCCTTTATTTTAAATTCTTAAAGTTTTATTGTTGAATTTTTATTTTATTTTTTATATGAATAAAAAAGACTTATCTATATTTTTGTTAGAATTTAAATTTTTTATTGTCGGTTAAAATGGACCACTAGTCCACTTTACCATAACTGGTAGTCCAAATTACCCTGCCATTTTAAAAAATGAACATTTTTACCTTTTTTACTCTTTTAAACTTAAAAATAAAACGGTTAAACTTAGAAAAAAATTTCATATGCACTTTAAATGACAACGAATTACTGCTTCGCTTTTTTTTTTGTGCGATGAAAATTGACGAAAAACAAAAGAGATAGATCCAGAAATAAGATAGGTGGTCCACAATCACCGCACTTACTCTATGTATGTATGTGCATATGGATTTATATTTAAATAAGATTTATGTAATGTTAAAAAACTTTAACAAGTTACTCTTTAAAACGATTTTGGATATTTTCGTTTTGTTTAAAATAAAATTTAAACTTCAAATAATTATTTTCGGTGTCACAAAACATTTTTGAGTAGTAAAATATAATTTTAAACCTTTATTACTTTTTCTTATAAATAAGAAAAGTGATCATTTTTTTGTTATTTTTATTTTGAAAAGTACGAATTATTTTATTTTCATAAATTTAAAGTTTAATTATTTAATACGTTTTGATATTTTTATTATGTTTTTAAAAAAAATTTTAAGTTTTGTTTAAAGTTTAAAATTTTTTAATATAAGACAATTGTTTTTTTTTTTTTAATTGAATGAGAAATAAAAGTTAATCTTTCACAGTAATTACAATTTACACTTAGTATTGTTCAAAAAATATTTAAAAACTTATTTGAATTTTTGAATTGAAGAATTTTAAATCACTTGGTATATATGTATATAATATGATATAAATACTATATATGCCTTATAGCTTAGCTTACAAGCTATAAGGCATAGTCTTTTCAAATTTCTAGGCCTTGAATAATGGAAAGATTATGCCTGGAAAATTCATTGAAACTTGGTATAGATGTATGTGATATAAACACTATATATGCCTTATAGCTTAGTTTATAAGCTATAATGTATACTCTTTTCGAATTTCTAGGCCTTGAATAATGGAAAGATTATGCCTGGAAAATTTCTTGGAAAATTTTTGTGCAAGTTAAAAATTAAATACCTACCTAATATGTTTCTTCTATATACATATATCTTAATTGAGGTGTTACAGTTTTGGTATATAAATTAACATCCTAATTCTTCAAGACGCATCTCTCAAACGATGAAAAAATTCACCGCTTCGCCTCTAGTTAAATTTATAATTCTCTTAGACAGGCGATAAAATTTTTAAATGTTGGTAGGTAGTACTTCGCTGCTGTCAAAAAGAAAAAAAAAGTTTTTTAAACTAAATTTGAATTTTTTTCTTGCTTTGAAAAGTAAACAAAATAAAGAGTCAAGATTTTTAAATTTTAAGTAGTGTTTTGTTTTTTTGTTAATTTAAAAAGTAAAAATAAAAGGAAATAAAATGTCATCGTTTATGTTTTACGATTCTTCGGAGGATGAAGATACACAAGATTTTAATTTAAGAAGATGAATTAGAGATAAATCCAATATATTCGAATTACCTACACCATTGTAAGTAAAAAAAAAATAAAATGTTACTTTGTAAATACTAACCAAAAAATTTTTTTTAGATTTATTAGGTACTTTAGAGTGTCAAAAGAAGCATTCAAAGTGTTATTGGATGAAATGGAAAAAAATATTGCAGTTGTCACTCGCTCATCATCAGTTCTTCCTATAATAAAATTAGCTGCATGTCTCTGGCTTTTCACTGCGGTGCGGGCACCTATCAAGTAGGTGCTGGAAATGACTTTAATGTTGGAATAAAAAAATAAAAAAAATGAATAACATAAAATAAATGAATAACATAAAAAAAACACAAAAATTTTAAATTATTTTAAATATTACTTACTTTTCTGCAAGTTCCATTTTATTTTTAAATTAAAACAAAGAAAAAAAAAAATTTATACTAGAAGCGATACTTATCGGTTACACAAACAGAGGTGATATAAAATGGCTCGTAGCAAAAGTCTTAAAGAATACTACAAGCGACTCATTTGACAGTTATTATCGCGTTAAGTACAATGTACCGCTTATGCGTTTTCAAGAATAGAAATTGATCGCTTAAGCGAATTTTTTCGTATGAAGCGACTAAAAGAATGTGGGTGTAAGTTAAATATTTTTAGACTGTATGTACGAGTATATCGCCATATTCCCTTTTGCTTCTATTTCTTGTTGATACCTTCCTTCTGTCTAAAATCTTAAAATTGCTGTCAACCCTATGGCTTGGCTTAGGATATAAGAAAAAAATTGAAGTGCAAAAAATTCAAAAATATGAAATTAAAAATTGGAAGTTCTAATTTTCCACGAAAGAGGAATTTCGAAAGGCAAAATGGAATTAGGGCAGAGATTAATTTTATAATTTAAATAAATTAAGAAAAATATAATATTTGGTTCTAAAAGATTGGTACTGTTGTGTTTAATCTTATTTTTGTTAAAATAAAAATTAAATTTCATTTATTTTTAATATTCAAAAGTTGTAAATTTTTTTTTATTATTATTTGAGACATTGTAATAACTTTTTTTTTCATCTACACTTTTTTTTTATATATATAAATACTTAAATTTAAATAAATTAACAAAAATATAATTACATATTTGTTTTATATTTTTTTTTTTTTTTAAGATTTACTTTTGTAATATTAAATTTAATACATAAATTTAAATATTTTTGTATGCATGTTTATGTTTCTTCTATGAAAGATATGGACTATTTTTACTATACTGTATTTTTTTTTTTTTATTTTTTTTTAATTTTAATTGTATTTAAATTTTCTAGGTATAATTTTTCTAAATTCGTTATTACATTTTGGAAAAACTAAATATTTCATTTACAAATTAAAAAAAATAAAATACAGTTTTTAAATATGTACAATTAATATTATTAAAATTATTTTAAATTAGATTTATTCGTTTGACTATATGCAGTATATATTTATAATATTTATATAGCGCTGAAAACTCAATTCCGATCGTAAACTCATTCCGAAAATTGTTCATATAATTACAATTACAAAAGAAAATTTGGTATGTACAATTTTGTGAAAATTAATTTTTAATTTTAAATTTTCCACTTTCTGTGTATCTTTTTCGCTTCTCTGCAATTATATTTCTAGTGACGAAAATAGTTGAGCGAAGCGAATTTCGCTGGTGGTTGACAGTCGGATGATCGGAATTGTGTTTTCAGCTGCAAGTTTATAATTTTCAATTACTTCTTTTATTATAATTTTTTAATAATTTAATAATATTAAACATTTCAATTTAATACAGTGTATTAGTTTAAATTGGCATTATACTTATATACTTAATTAAATAAATACATAATTTATGCCACTAAAGTAATTAAGAAATGAAATCTTTGGTTTATGGAATTAGAAACTTTTTAATGCTTTGAATAAAATTGTTTTTTATTTTTTTTTGAAAAATATTTTCTACATTATTTCTCAGATATTCGAAAATTAAAGAATAAAATAAATAGAATTAAAAAAAAAGTGTAAAATTCTAAAATGCTATTATTTATTATAAATTTTTTTAAAATTTTCCAAATTTTTACTTTATACAATTAAATAAATTACATATTATTCATATACAAATTTTTGTATATGTTTATGTAGTAGCTGAAAAATATTACATTTTTGAGACACTTATATCTAAATTTAAAAATATTTTTTAAATAAAAAATTAGTGACTCTAAAAATATTTATAAAAAAATACATATTTGTACCTAATATTTTCTTTAATTTTTTTACTAATATTTAATTGAGCTCATTTTGTAACCCGGCTCTTATATTTTTCTAACACAATATTTTTTTAGAAAATCATTTAAAAACACATTTGGAATTTATGTTTTAATTAGAATGGAAAAAAAAAATTGTATCTACAGATCAGTCACACTCTAAAAATAATCCATATCATTATTTAATTTTTTTTTTTTAGAAATTATGAACTTTAAAGCTATTAACCTTCGTAAGCCTGTATATTTTCGGAATATTTTTTTTTTTTTTTAATTTTTCAATATTAATTATTTTTATACTTTGGGCAGTATATTAAAGATATTTTATAACATGATGTCAGTATGCAAAATCAAAATGCATTTTAAATAAGTTAATTTAATCAAAGCAGAGCGTATAAAATAAATTGAAATTTAGTTTTTATATTGATCATTTTGAGTGTGATCGATTGTATTTAATCTACATATAGTTAGAATGATTAGGAAGCCTTTAAGATTAAATAACTATGAGCAAGCGCATTCAATTACTTTCATATCATTCCATCGACTAACTTTTAATTTTGTCGAATCATTCTCATCAATATGTAAAATTTCAAGTTCAACTAATTTTTTTGGTGCACAACATGGTCTGGGCGCCTTACTACGATCTTTTTTCCATATTAAACTTTGTAAAACAGCATGATGATGTGCTGGATTATATCTGGGTGGACATCTACCACGACAATAACCTGCATCAAATATTTTAGGTTGAATAATAAAAGAATAATCTTTAAACTCCTTAAAAACCACCTCCATTGAATGTCTACAACATCGTGTATTACCTTCATAACATTCAGTTTTTCGTTTTTTTCTACCAAGGTTGTTTGCTCCTGAACTTAAGCTATGATGGTATTGATGTGAACGTTTTTCACGTCGTATACCACCGATACGTCCAATAATATTCAAAATGGGATTATAGTTTCGAGCATTTACTTTATCTTGTTTTGAGTCAAAATGATGATCATCATTTTTTTCATTAAATATCGGTGTGTAACTATCATCGATTATTTTAATGCCATACAAATGACATTTGTCACATTGAATTTCTAAACCTAAATTTTCTTGTTCACCGTTTACCCATGTTTCAACTGCTTTTGTTACATCAAACTCAATCCAACGATGTGTGTTATGATTTAAATCAATTTCAATTTTTTTACTATCCAACCAAATTTTACCATGTGGTTCTATCAGTTGATAAACTTTTATATTTAAAATATGTTTATTTTGTTCATTTGATGTATTTTTGATATGATGTTTATTGTGCAGCCAATGTAAATGAGTGTTAGCATCATTTTTTAATATTTGTTGAATTGTTGTTGTAAACTTTGGATTAACAACAATCATTAGTCTTAAATTCGCTTCTTCAATATCGTCAGATGATTCATATTCATCGTCTTTTATCGAAAATCTAACAAAGACAGTATTCAAATGCGAGGAGTCAGTATTTAATGATCGTTTTTTTCGTCTTCGTTTTAACTCTGAAGCATATGTGGAATTATGATAAATACTTTGGAAAAGTTTTGGAAAATAATAATCATCTAAATTTTCATTTTGAATATTTTCCATTAACTCCATTTTTTTTCTTTCTCGGACCTTTTTCAGATATTGAATATATTTAGTTTTATATTCAGATTGACTGATGTTCGCCTGTAATTGAAATAAAAAGAAAATTTTTATAATAACTTGTATTTATGCTAATTGTTGGTAATTTAATTAAAATGCTAATTCAAATTGAAAAAATTGTATTTAAAATTTTTAATTAGAATTTTAATTATAGAAATAAAAAAAAAAACCTATTAAATATAATATTAAATCAATTATTATATTAATTTAAAGATATTGTTAAAAAAAATTGGGATATTTAATAAAATGACATTAATTTTGTAAGAAATTTTAATAAAAATTAAGTAATGTGAAACTATAATATACCATAAATAATATTTATGTTGCATAATTTAAATATGTTCCATTAAATATTACTTTCAAGTTTACAAGTACTGCAAAAAACTGCATAAAGAGTATTTCAATTAAATTAAAAATCAGGAAGCCAAAAGAAAATAGTAAATTATAGATACCATCTTTAAAGAGAAATGAATCTTCTTAAAATCTGTTAAAAATGAAATTTAGACTAGGATTAAATCAAATTATTTAAGGTTCAATCTGTGCATGATGACTATATTATGTGTGGATAAAGTGATATCTTGTGATTAATGTGCAGTTATTATTTTCTTTATATATGTATTCTTCTGAACATGATTCTAAAATAGTTTTTAATAAAATAAATTTAATAATTTGCTGTAAACTTTAGAACAAATATATTTTCTACCATTTTGTTTGAGTATTTGCTATTTTCCTTTGACAAAAATGAAACATCAAAAATATGAACAAGATAATATGCCTTTATTTAACTTCTGACATCTTTACCTATGGTTTTTAAAAAGACTTAAAATCAAATAACACAAAGTTATTTATTTTAAAGTCTCTAATAATCTGGATAAGGGAAACATGGTTAATCATAGACTTAAATTCAAACGAATTAATATGGCGGAAAATTTAAGAATTTCTTAGTGTTTTACTGGACTAAATAAAATAATTATTTGAGCTAAAAATCTATTAAAATATATATATTGAAGGTAAATTGCCAAATTATAATTATATGAGTTCAATATAGTTCCGAGTTCTAGAGTTACTTTATTTTTAAATGCTTTTACAAATGATTTAAACTTGTACTATGCATAACCCTTTGAACATAATTAATCACTAATTACTATTACTACAACTTTTGTAATAGTATAATTAAATTACTATAAATCATTGTTTAAAAGTAAATAAGTATTAAGAATAAATAATTTTTAATTAAAATAATTCATTAATTGGGTTTATTTATTATCTTGCATGGTTGAATATTCGATATATTTCGATTTAGCATGAGACAATTTTCAACCTAGCTTATTTATTTTAAAAATTTTGGATTTTTCTATTTTTCATTCCTAGTTACAGTATGGAGTTACTTATTGAAAAGAGATTTATTTTTACATTGTTTCTTTATAAAGAAATTAATTTATTATATTTATAAATTTGATTACTTTTCTACTAAGTTCTTAAAACATACTTTTAAAATATATTAATTTATTAATATATTAATCCAGTGAAATTGGAGATACTTATCTTTTATTTGATTAATTGCAAAAAATATTCTTAATTTTATAATAATGTTATTTAATATTTAAATTATACTTTTTTTATGATTGTTTCAATAAATTCTATCATAAATAAGCAAGTGTTTGGGATTAAATATTAAATTCATATTAAATTCTTAAATAAAAATAAAAATTAAATTATTTAATATAAATACTTATATATTGTATACTTTACTTATATGAAGATTATAAAATTGTATGATTTTACTCTAAGAATAATTTTGAAAGTCATTATTTTAATATTTAAAATACAAAAAAAAAATTTGCAAATACAAATAGCTTAATTAATTTAGTTTATTTGCTTGTCATCAAATGGTTTTTAATAAAATCAGCCTTTTATTTATTAATTCTTTTTCTATTAATTCAAGCAAACCGGTATGGTAACACTATTTATTTAGAATGATGATCTTTCAACCGAGGGATTAGGATTCAAATTAATTATATAATCAACTGTTAATAGTTCTATATATTTAATAAACAATTGCAAAATATAAGAAAAAAAAATTTAATTGAATAATATAACTCACAGATACAGACACAGTAATAAAAATGTTAAACTAATGTAACAAACAAATGAACAACAAACTAATGTAACAAACAAATGAATCCTTTTATAAAAACTGTGTCATAAATGTGTGTCATTATTGGCTCTATATTTAGTTTAAACTTTTTTGGTTTTATTTAAAAGATTTTATATGTAATTAAGAATATCATTAACATTCTTTTTCGGCATAGAGTAATAAAAAAGGGCTTTATAAACATGGACCTGTTTCGACAAAATATTTAAACATATCTTCTGTCAAATAATAAAATATAAAATCAACCTTTCTTCTCAAATTTATACACTTCCAAATTACATTTGTATCATGTTTGATAACTTATTTAATGGGTGGATCTAGACCTATTTGATGGGAGGGGTAATTGTGGAAAAATAATTTGAGTTGTATTCTCGTATCACTGTTCATGGACACATTCGAAGTTTTTTGTTTTTTTTTTGTGTCAAAAAAATAAATTTTAATATAAATTTTTGACAACAAACAAATAGAAAGTTGGTAACTTTGATGGATATAAAATTTGACAGTAATATTTTGTAGTAAAATTGATATTTTAGAGTAAAATTAGAAGTGAATATAGATACATTATTAAGAGTTGGTACATTATTTTCGAATTTACTATAGAATTTTATTTATGTAATTTGTTAAATTAAATTACATATTTATAACTATTTTTCTGATTTGGCGGGGAAGTAATTACTCTGTTACCACCCCCTTTTATCTGCACTTGACTTATTAACAAGACTTTGAATCTACACAAAAAGTTAAGACGCTGGTAATTGGACCCCTTACTCTACTACTTTTTATTTTGCATATATTTCATGTTAATAAAATTTCTAAATTCAATTTTATTATAAATATTTTACTTATACTTATTGGTTTTGTAATCGGTCAGAAGTTCCCAATCATTTTCATTCGGAAACTAGGTCCAAAAATAGAAAATATTTCTACTTTAATACATATTTTATAAATCCCTATACTTGATCCGTTTATAGTACATCTTTAAGTTTATAACAAACTACAAGATAAATATAACTAAAATTTAAATATAATTTTAAATTTTAGTTATAAAATTTAGCAAACTTAAATAAGTAGTTTGATGCACGTTTACCTTTTTGTGTTATGCAATTAAGTATCAATTAAAAATCGTTCTTTTTATGAGCGTAAATAAATACCTTTTGCAATTTTAATGTTAATAGGTATAACTTTGTAAGCAATACTTATGTAATTATATTAAACACATTAAAAATGAAATTCATAAATTTAAATATCCCAGAGTCTGACAAGAACTTTTGAAATTCTTCTTCTATGTATTTTTTTTATAGCTATATGTTAAAAAAAAATAAAAAAAAAATAAAAAAATAAAAATAAAGTAATTCGTTTATATCATCACGTCAGTCAACTTATTACTTCAACTAACAACACATATTTTTAAACAGGAATATGATTAAGTAAAAAATGCAAAAATTCTCAACGAACTCTCCAATTTTCTTGGAATCTAAACTATTTCTAGAATTTTGTTTTTATTAAATTAGTATTTTTTTTGTTTTTGTTTTTTTTTTTTTTTGTTAGTTATACAAGTGTTTTACTCCTGTTGATATATTGAAGAGTGCAACTCTATCCATCACACTTATCCCATTCCATTACCATGCAACTTATACCGATCATCTTATTTTTTTTTTTTTTTTTTTTTTTTTTTTTCAACATGATCAAAAACTTATATAACATCTTATGTTTTTATATGTACATATATAAAATATAATGTTTATATAAATATTTGTATATGGAATATGTATGTATCTATATCATAAAGAGAATCATTACATTTATATCGAACTAAAGAAGAGTGCATTGTATAAAAAAAAAATAAAAACAAAATTTATTTTCAATAAGTGCGGTGAAATTCTTTGACAATTACCACAAATGAATCTTATATAACCCAAATGAACTCACGCACGATGGGCGCCAATTAGAACGATAAATGCTAATTGAATTACGGATAGAAAATGAAGAAAGTATAAGATGGAATATATAATATACATTTTATAAAAAAAAAGAAGAAAAAAAAATAAAAAATATGTATAGTTGTGTCGAAACTTATACTGGCTAAAAGCCTCCTATTAACAACATACATAATTACCCTGACATGATTTTCAACAGATGCGTTTCTGAATCTATGTATTTTTAAGTTATTAAGTATATTTTTTTTTTTTTTTTTTTTTTTTTTTAATTTTCTTCTGTGTTTAGGACACATGTTGGCTTTTATCAAATATATATACAAATATATATATGCATAAGCATATATACATATATGTATAAATGAGATACAAAATATCTTAATAGTTATAATATATATACCATATATCTTTTATTTTAAAATATGTATCTATAGCCTTTATAAAATATTTAATATTGATGCATTTAAGACCTGATTTTTAAGATAATTAGCTATTTTCATTTTTAAATTATAGATTTAAATCTAAAGACTGTACTTAAATAAATTTATAATTTGTACGTAAACTTTAAAAAAAAAAAAAAAAAAAAAACATTTCACATATTTTTAATAAATAATTAATAATATTAATTGTGAATGTATATATGTATTAGATACATCAATCAAATATATGGTCAATAATTTTATTAACGGTAAAATTAAATAAAATAACTTTTAAGTTGTTTTAATTTTAAAATAAAATGTTAATTTGTTTATTAAAAATATACAATTCTGTCGTTCGGATTATATTAATTTTGACTATTAGACTATTTGAATATAGAACTTAATATTAAAATGTCTATAACGAACCAGGGACTAATTTCTGATTACTCGAAAATTCAGTTTTTTAATGGAATTTTGTGTAATTCTTTTTTTTTTAATTTTCAATTTGTTAAAATAAGAAGTTTCCATAAAAGGTATGCGTATACAAAGGTATTGCATACCTATTACCTGTATATTCGTATATATAAATTAAATATTTTTCTACTTCAAAGATTTTTTTTAGCATTTGTAAAATATATTTATAGAAATATTTCCATGTTAATTAATTCTCAATTTTTATTAGAAACTGTTTTTACTCCTCCCCAAAATTTATATCAATCTTTGGGGACTTTTTTTCCTTAATTTTGTAGACTTTTTTTCATATAAAAAATGAGACCTATTTCATATGAAAAAAGTCCTCATGAAAAAGGTTGTGCAAAAATTTTAAATTATTCTATAGCAAGTTTAGTTTTTAGTAAAATTGGTTTTATGACTTTTCAGAAAATATAAAATAATTATAGTTTTATTTATCGCTATGGTAGCATTTAATATAACGAGGGCTGTCGCTCCAAACCCCTGCTAAACCATTTATTGAAACCCTGATTTTGTAACCAACTCTAAAATCCTACTTTTTTGTATCAGAAATAATAACACAAGAATAAATTGCTCAAATAATGGGAGCTGCCGTTTAATATTGTGCAAAAAGCGGTAATCCTAACAGAAACTCTTTTAAGTTCTACTCTAAAATATCTCCGAATACAGGATCTCACCTATACAGATAAATAAATATTCCCTTTATTTGCTCAAAATGCTAAATGTCGATTGACTTCTTATATAAATTTTTATAAAATTTTTGCTAAAAATTAAAATTAAATATTTGGAAACTTTATGATTTAGAAATTTTGGGATTTGTTTTCTGTGGGGTTTGGTTTCTTTGGAATTTTGTGATTTGGGATTTTAATACGATCCCGAAAAAAAGACAGAACACTCTTGCACCAAAAGTTTTTTCTAAGTAATTTCTAAGATATGCTTATTAGATTGGTACGTTTATTAGAGAAGCGTGGTACGGGTAGCCAAACCACCAATTCAATTTATTTCAAAATTACAAGAACATAATGGAAACAGGACAGAATTGCCTTATACTAAATTTTATAATTTTAGCGTTATTAATTTTGAAAATATGATTCTTAGATTTAGAGAAGTACCCGAACAACCACTCCAATCAATCTTCAATTTAAGGAACATAATGGAAAGAGAAGAAACCCAACCAATAACCACAAACTCCAACCAACCAACAATTAACTTGAAGGTATTCCAATCACCACTCCAATTGATTCCAAATATGAGAGATACAAAGAAAATAGGAAGGGTGTTTTACTAAATTTGAAAGTTTCATCTTTATTGGTTTCGAAATTATGTTCGTTCAGCCTTTAGGTGTAATGTATAAAAAATGATCCTGTATGATTTACTATTACTATTTTAGAATAAATATATAAAATTAATGAGTACCTATTTTTATAATTATTATTAATAAATAATAATAATAAAAATCCTCAATCATAAGTTTGATTTAAAAAGTAATAATTAAATTAATATTGTCAAGTTATTTACTTATATACAAGTAAGTATATAATAGAATTAATAAATTTTTTATGTTTATTGTAATTATACAGTATGGAACTTACACGATTTCAAGATTATGAAATGGTAGTGAGTATAAAAACTTGATTAACCCTGTTAAATCAAATAATACCCTTAAATTTATAATACAAGATGTGAAATTTTTGTATATTATAATCCATTTGATTTTCTTTTTAAAAAGTTTTAAATAAATAATCATAAAAAAAATATTAAACTTAAAAGACACTAATTTTTTTTTCATTATTGTTAAGATATTTCCAATATTTTCCAGTTAAATACTAATTGTATTCATATTCATAATTATTGGAACCAAAATTGTATCTATAAGAATTTCGTGATTTAAACATCTTTATATATATATATATATATATATTTTCAGTTGAACTTCAATGCATTACACGTGTTTCTTAAAATATTTAACTTTGTTTTTTGTTTACATAAAAAAATAAAATTGGTAAAAAAAAAACTTTACAAGTTGTATTCAATGATCTCGTTCCGCAATAGGTTAAAACCAATCGTATAGTATAGTAGCCTATAGTTAACGAATCGATAAAAAATTTGCAACTTATGCAAGTGAAACATGGACCATGAATAGAAATGAAGAAGAAATGTTAAGAATATTTGAAAGAAAGATATTTAGAACTATTTATGGTCCAATACGAAATGAAAACGCCGAATACCGTAGAAGGCACAATTCAGAATTATATGCGCTAGCAGAGAACGAGGACATTGTAAAACATATAAAGTCCAGTAGTTTAGGTTGGGCGGGGCATGTCATCAGAATGGCGGAAAATAGAGCACAATACAAAATTTATAATGCTAGACCATTGCTTAACAGAGCAAGAGGTAGGCCTAGAAGCAGATGGGAAAATAACATTGAAGACGATACCAGAAAACTAGGGGAAATAAACTGGAAAACCACCGCGAGAAACAGAGATGAATGGAGGAAGATAGTGAGGAAGGCTAAAACTCACCAGGAGTTGTAACGCTAAAAGATGATGATGATGAGTGGCTAGCCAAATATGGCTGCATGGCATAATGGTTAGTGTCGAGACCTTTCATTCGAGAGGCCCGCTTTCGAATGCCAGTGAAAGTGAAAAATTTTAATCTGGTTTTTGACTCAGCTCTCATTCGCCATTAAACCCAATTATGGCTGAACCATAAGTAATAATTGTACATATAATTTGAATAAAAAAACTATTAATAAAACAATATACATATAAAAAATATAAATAAATAATTTAATTGAATAATATAAACTCACATGTATTTAACTCAAATTATTACAATAAATTACAAAATCGAATACTTTCTATATTGAAAATCAAAGACTATGTTATAAGGCCAAATACTATCCTATGTTTAAATTGTATGTGGAATTCATTAAGATCAATATTCTAAAATTAGGAACTAGTGTCACAAAGCGCTCAAAATGCAAGGAAATTTCGCTCTCAAATTATTATTTGTAAATACAAAAAAATAATTGAGCCGCGACCGGTAATTTTGTGACCGAATAAGCCGATTAATATTATATATATGATATGATATGATCCAACATGTTCTTATGGTATATGGACAAATTTGTAGCCTAAAAGTTAAACAGTTAGCACTTTAAACAAATCAAAATATTTATATTTATAATTATTATATCTATTAATGTTATAAATATAATATGTGATCATACAATATATACATTTGATGCATTATGATATAAGCGCATAATAAAATTTATACATATGGCCCGGTACTTAAAATTCAGGAAGATATTTAGATATATATACACTAGAAATATTACCGGTTCATACTAAATCACCTTCTTAATAATTATAGTTTTGTAAATATTTATAATAGTTATACATAATATACAGAATCAAATACCTATGCGGTTTTTTTTTTTTTTTTTTTAACAATTTTGATAAAAAAAAAAAAAAAAAAAAAAATAGTTTAAATTTTTTAGTTGAATAAAATAGTTCTAATTCTTATTTAATTAAATTTCTTACTTGAATTAAAAAAAAAAAAATAAAATAACTTTGTAAGGACGTTATACATTGTTTCATAATACACATATGTATATGTATATACATATACCAATATATATATATATATGTTTTTTAGATTCTTTTTTAATAAATATAATATGTATAAATGAATATGTATTTAATATATATTTATATATAATAAATTTAAACGTACACTCATTTTCATATATATATATATAGTTATACCTATAGCTAAGTATATTGTGTATAAAGATAAAACACTGAAGATCAAACATCATAGAAACTAGGATAAACAATCATGATATTATCTCGTATATAAAATGAACATATTTTTTTTTTATGAACTCTTGAGTGTTTTTGCCTTGAGGGAATTATAATTGAAAATGCATTTTTTTTTATAGATCCATATATATATATATATATATATATATATTTATGTTCAATGTATAATGTATATATATATTTTAAATGTAAAAATATAATACATATAACATTTTATATAATATATTATATTAAATCTTTCTATATATACTTCAACATAATATAATATATTATAGATTAGAAATTATACTAAAAACTTTGATCAAACGACATTTATTTATGTTATTTATTTTTATGATACGTCTTAATAAGCTACTAGTACTACGTAGTATATGTATATATGTATCTAAGGAAGTTCATTTTTGACTTGTTGTTTTTTTTTTTTAAGTAATATAAGTAATTTTTTAAATGCTTTTATGAAGATATTGTATAATGTAGAACGAAATTATTTACTATATATATATATATATATATATATATATATATATATTACTACATTAATTTGTAACTAACAATATACATTCCAGTGCAAATCTAGTCTGCTATTTTTTTTAATGGTCATGCAAATATTTTAAGAATTCTTAATGATAGCAGATGGCAAAATCTTCAATGATAATTGATGACGATGATGATGATGATGATTATGATAACCAATTAATAATTTATAAGAAGAACAAAAAGATTTTCTTTTAAAAGAATATGTTTAGTATAAAATAAAAAAAAAAAAAAAAAAAAAATATTAAAAAAATTTTTAAATTGCTGAATTTATATTATATGAAAGCTGAAAATGATTTTAGAAGTAGGTCGTTGTTATTATAATGATAATAGTAATTCCAATTTCTTTACTTTATAATTAATTTTATCAGTTGAAAAATCCAGACATACAATAATTATTATAATTTCATTTTTTAATTGGTTATATTTGAACTTCCTTGTTTGAGAGGGTTTGTTATCATATTTTGAGTAGGTATAATGTTAAGGTATACCTATATAGGTAGGTGTATTTTAAAAGGTATTTTTAAAACTATATTAATTTTATATATTTATATTATCTTATATTATAGGTATTTCAGTTTTATTTAAAAAAAAAAATTTTTTTTAAAATTTCCTTAAAAATTTAAAATTTTGTAGAAAAGAAAAACAATAGTAAATTTTAAAAAGGCTTTCCTAAGAAGATTGAAGTTTGAACAAGTGATTTAAAATCCTTTTATCCAACGTTATTGTATCTACCTTTTATATATAATTAATATGCTGAAAAATAATTTTATTTCAAATAATAACGTTTATGCAGATGACACTAATATCATTGCTAAAGCTAGCTCAATACAAGAACTGGAAAATATACTAAATAAGGATCTAAATGCGATTTGTAATTGGCTGGATTACAATGAACTCTGCATAAACGTTAAAAAAACCAACTATTTGTTATTTAAAACACAAAGGAAAAATAACGAAAATATTCCTCTTAAAATAAGAGAAACAACTTTTGAAAGAGTAGATAAGGTTAAATATCTGGGAATAATAATTGATTATAATTTAAAATGGGACAATCATATCATAAACGTGAAGAAAAAAGTTATGCCTATTATATTAGTTATAAAAAGATGTGGCGGTATTTCCCAGCATGCAGCCAAGCTTATCTATACTCGTAATAGTCATATACTATCAAGAATAAGATGTAGTTGGAGCCATTGCTTAAATTTCCATATTAATCAAATTGGTACTTTAATTAATAAAAGCACTTAAAATTTTTTACAAATATAATTACAGAACCAGTACTTAGTATCTATACAAAAAAAACAAATGAATTAGACATTAACCAATTAATCTATTTTGAAAAAGGTAAATACATTTAAATAGTAATCTTAAATCAAATTTAAATTTAATAAATAGAGAAAATGTTCATAAATATAATACTAGAAATAAAAAAAATATTGAAATATCTAAAGCTAAAACCACAAAGAAACAAAAAAGTTTAAAATGTAGTGCTATTAAAATTTTTAATTCATTACCACTTAACATTAGGAAAAGTCAAACTTTGAAAATGTTTAATAGAAAACTTAAACAATATATATAAAAAACTTTAGAAATTAAAAACTGGAAATAAGTAAAATTAGAGAATTCAAACTAAAATTAATTGTAATAGTATAATTTATTATATAAAAGAATAATGCAAAGACTTAAAACCATATGGAGAAGAACTGTAACGAAAAAAATCAAAGAAGTAGAAATAACGTGGACACAAATCAGGGCGCAATCACAAAATAGAATAAGATACAGAGTCTTTGTGATGCAGAGCACTATGCTCCCTTAAATGCAGTAGAAAAGAAAAAAAAACATCGACTTTCACTTAATGAAAATTAAAATTTTTAATTCATTACCACTAAACATTAGAAAAAGTCAAACTTTGGAAATATTTAATAGAAAATTAGAATACACATTAACTATACAACAAACTATTTTCAAAACCAATATTGTGTAGTATAAAAAGACCGATTAATACTTAAATTACGTTACTGTTATTTATTTTAACTAAATACAAAATAAGGGGCCTCGGTGGTGCAGTTGGTAAGCATTTGGCTTATTAACCGAGGGGGTCCGGGTTCGATTCCCGGTCAGGTCATACAATATTTAATTAAAAAAAAAAATTATTGAAAAATAATTTTTCTTTACGAATCCCCATGGTGACCAAATATAATATAAATATACAAATATTATAATATAAACAAAATAAATAATATAGTAGTTATAAATAAATAGAAAGTATTTAATGAGGGGTGCACAACGGGCCACAAGGCCTAGGTGTAAGGGAGACTTGCTTTCCCCCCCGTCTAAACAACAACAAATACAAAATAAAATTAGCAGCATTAATAATTTTTATTTATAATAAAATTCAAAAGTAATCAAACTTTAAAGGTTGACGTTTAAGTACTTTTTAAATTATACGGTTACATATAAAGAAAAAATCAAATGAAAAGTTATGTGAGTACCACCTACATTATTGTTGTTTTTGTTTAACCTTTAATAAACCTTGTACTTATACTGAATGCACCACTGAGGCCATATTACAGAATAAATCACAAAAATAGAAAATTCTATCTAAATAAAAGAAAATACTAAAACCCTTTTTGCTTTGTTTATCACTTAATTGTCATAATAATGACTCAGGATTAAATTGGTTTATAAGTATTAGTTTATTTATACATAAGTGTTGCAGATAGCTTTTACCCCAGCTTCCTAAGTGGAATGTGGGGTATAATACTTTCTATTTATTTATAAATACAATATCAATTATATTTTTTATGTTATATAATTTTTATATTTTAAATTATATTTGGTCACCAAAGGGATTTGGAAAGAAAAAGTAGTATTTTTCAATAATTTGTTTTTTAATTAAATAATAGGACGAGAATCGAGCCCAACCCCCGCCTTAATTTAAAGTATGAAAAATAATTTTAGGAAACTTTGAGATTGCAGGATTTCAAACATCTTAATTAGCAAAAGTGTAAATGTTTAAAACGCAATTATTTATTTCTAGTACATATATTATATATATAGTATATAATAATTCAAAGAATTATAAAAATAAGACGTCAAAGTTTCTACACATAATGAATAAGATATTCATTTGTTGATTTCGTCATTTTTGAAATTGTGGAAATTGGAATAAGGAACTAATTGAAATTCAATTGAAAAATGTTAAAATTTTATTAAAAACGTGTAATTTAATAATTATCTTAAAATCTAAATATTATGCTGTAATAGATATAGATTCTTGTTGTTGTTTTATTTTTACTTTTAAAAATATTTAAATGACCAAATTTATAAAAATATTATATACCCTATTTTAATTACACTGTTTGATATAATTTAAAAATCAAAATATTCAAAATATTTTTTATTTATTTATCAATCTATTTTTAATAGCAGTGGGTGGTTCTATTTTTTGCACATTTTATAAATACAATTTTTATTAAAAACATTTTTAGAGGCTGTTTGTTTGCCATAACATTCTTTAATTTTTTTTTATTCTGTTTTCTCGTTTTTTTTTTTTCTAAATTCTGTAGATCATGAATATTTAAAAATTTAAATAAGTTATTACTCATATATTTTTTTTCAATTAATTTATTATTTAATTTATATATTATTGAAAATTAAAAGCAATAATCTAAACTTTGAACTTTATTTATTTAAAACCAATTGGTACAACGTATTAAAATGCCTGGTTTGATTAGTATAGAGTATAGACTGTATGGGTCATTTGCAAGGCTATGGTCGAATATTGACGATCATCCCAAATTAACCGTGCTATTAAACTAAGGATTTTCGAAGCATGCGTAAAATCAGTCTTGCTGTATAGCAGTGAAACATAGTTGATTATATAAAAAAAATAGTCCAAAAACTTCAAGTATTCCTGCACAGATGTCTGCGCATTATATGTAGGATATTCTGAACACGTAAAATTTCCAAGACGAAACAGAAATTCATAGAACTACAGTAATCAGCGAAAGAAAGTATAAATGGATTGGCTACGCGCTAAGTTAAAATAACTCGATGGCCAAGAAAGCACTCGGTTGAAATACCCAGAGAAAAAATAATGGGAAGAATATGGAAGATATTCTGAACACGTAAAATTTCCAAGACGAAACAGAAATTCATAGAACTACAGTAATCAGCGAAAGAAAGTATAAATGGATTGGCTACGCGCTAAGAAAAAATAACTCGATGGCCAAGAAAGCACTCGGTTGAAATACCCAGAGAAAAAATAATGGGAAGACTTAAAACCATATGGTGAAGAACTGTAACGAAAAAAATAAAAGAAATAAAAATAACGTGGACACAAATCTGGGTGCAATCACAAAATAGAAAAAGATACAGAGTATTTGTGATACAGAGCACTATGCTCCCTAAAACGCAGTAGAAAAGGAAAAAAAATCGACTTTCACTTAATGAACAAAGACTTCTATAAATTTTTTTTTTCAAAGGTAATCATTAGTCATTTTACTTTAAGTAATTAATTTTTAGCCTTAAAATTCCTCTTACACGTTTTGAAATATATAATAAGTAAATAAGAACTTAATTTTATTATACGTAAATTAAATTAATATCAATAGAAACTATGGTAAAACAGAATTTTAGAACAATAAGTTTAAAAATTATTTATCTGCATCCTTGGTTTTTTAGCTTTTATCTTCTTGCTTTCATTTTAATGAAATTTTTTGAAACAAATTTTTAAAATATTAAAACAGGTATAAAATATATTTAGAACAAAATGATGTCACACCCACATATTACTTATTAGGAACTTATATAGTTGTGCTCCAGTTCAAACATAATAATAGCACAGTTTTTTAATAATCATAATGATCACTAATTATTAAAGTAAATTTATTTTATATTTCACTAAATATATTTAGTTAACTTTCATTTTGAAAATTTTATTGAATTTCTTAATAATTCAGAATTTAAAGACTAATAAATTATTTGATTCCATGCATCAGTATTTCATTTCCATCTCATTTATATATTCATAATAATGATGCATTAAATTTTTTCATATAATTCGATGATTAATTAAAAATAAATCTTTTCTGCAAATTTCTATATGTTTATAGAAGGTACTTTGTATACTTTAAAATTTTTCACTGAACAATCATTTTTTAACATGGGTTTCTTTGTCAAAATTAGTCATATTTAGAATACAAATTAATTTTTGTATATTTCTTACAAGGTGTTATGTAATTTCCCAGTGAAATATGTAAAAAAATTTTATATTATATATTAAAAGAGAGTAAAGAGAGAGATAATCAACAGAGTTGAAATCAACATCAAAAAAACTCCATGCTATCCCATCTTACGAAAAATAGCGACAACTGTCCTGAACCTCTCATTCCAGGCAGAGAATTAACAGCAGAAAAAATTTCCTTGATGAAATCATAATTTGCGGCAAAAGCGGCTACAAAGATGCTGAGCTGCTACAACTATGCGTATGGGATTCGCACCACACGTTTATAGAACCATACCCCATCAAATTTATTCCCCAAAGTTAATAATATACATATGTGTACTTTATAGATAAATTTAGAAAGAATATTAACATCTTTCTTCTTAACATCCCTTCCAATTTTTCCCATCCTTCATAATCCGACAATTCTAAATATCCTAAACCCAAATCTTTCCAAGTTCCTATACTTTGTTTCCTATACTTTGTAAACATTTGCATCATAGGTTCCTCCCTAAAGTTGGGTTAAAAAATGGTGTGGGTTTGCTTTCGAAACTTTCTAGTGCCCCGTAAAAAATTCAAAGGATTTCGGTATTTAAAACAAATGTTAATTATATAAGTACAAATTAGTTATTAGCTCTTTCGTTAACTATATCCAATTTTTAAGACTTCTGGTTCATAATATATATATATACACCAAATTAACTATATGGTATATTAGAAAAGTTGCTTATAAAGTTATATATATACAATTTGTGTCAAATGTTATTATGTGTATGTATGTATACATAATAAATTTATTAACAAGTACAATTAAGTACCTACCTATAAACGTAATATTTTCAAATAATTATTACCCAACTGAATTATTTGAAGATAATAAAATATTTAGAATATAAAATATAGAATTTTATTTTTATGAGAAAAATAAAAAAAATAAAAATAAAATAAAAATTGTCATAAGGCCAAGTAATTGGCGCCATAATATTTTACCTTTAATAAAAATTTTTATTTAAAAACAAAAAAAATAAAACATTACTAATTTGATTTTCCAAATTGTGAGTAAATGGAAAATTTGTTTTATTTAAAAATAAATGAAAATGTAAATTATATATTAATTAATTGCTCTGACAGAGAATAACATTTTGATTTTATCAATTATACAATTCAAATAATCTTTTAAATTTTTTACAAACATTCAAGAATTTGATAACATTATTGTCTATTATATATATACATATATAATATTGTGTGAAATTTGTATCTTTAATTTGCGTGAAAAGGAAATCATTATACAATTTTTTAAAAACTCATAATTATAATACTATACCTATATAATATTAAAAGAATTATTAACTCATAACATTGTATCTATAAAAAATAAGATACATACACATATAAATTTATTTTTATACCCAAACGAAAGTATTTTAAGGTTATTCTAAATTTTTCATTACGTTTGTGATAGTGTACAGAAGATAAATTAGATGTAGAAACAAGCCAGTAGAAAAGTTTCAATTTCCTGCAGAAGTAGCTCTAACTCTAATGTACAATAAGTATTACATTTAAAATATGATGTTCAGCTATAGATAACTAATTAATTCCTTTCAAGTTTCAGCATTATTAATAAGAATCGGATCACTGAAATCTAATTAAAACTAAACAATTATGCTCAAGAGGTTATAAATTTCTAATAGATCTAATACGGCTGAGTGGTAAGAAACTAAGTCATATAGTGAAAAAAAAACTTTTATCTGGTTTTCGAGTCGACTCGTCGACTCTACCATTCAACATTGGATTCATCTTAACGGCTTAATTAATAATTAATATAATTATACATCTTTAATAAAGAAATACGTTAATTTAATATAACAACATAAAGAAATACAAATTTTATTGAATAATATAACTCACAGATACAGAACACCGTATAATTCAAATTCAATAGCATTACAATCTGTGACGTTGCTACATATTTTAAGGTCTTAGTACTATATCTCCAAGTTGAAATTGTAGATCAAATTCATTAGGATCAGATTTAGTTTTATGGCAAAAGTATTTATTTAGTCTGTTAAAACAGGTTCCAGTTTAAATATTTGTAATTAAATGGTATGGTATACGAAAATAATAAAAAATTGGTTTTTATAAACCGCATGTTATTTTATATTTATAGTTTGTATTTTTTTCGTGTAAGTATCCCATAGATGACATCCTCTACTCTACGCTCTTCCTCGTTTCGGATAAAATAGAAAAATAACTATAATAAAAAGCTTTTGACGATTATATAAAATAAAAATACTGAAAAAATAAATTACATTCACATTAAAATCTGCATGAGTAAACACCGAAAAAAACTCAAGTTGTTCACTATAATAGGAAAAACTATAAATCAAACAAAGAATTTTATTCTTCGACATTTTTAAATTTTGTTTTTTATTTTTAAATATTTTGATTATTATCTATAATTTTCAATTTATTGGAGAGTCATTTATTATTTTAACAAAATACTATTACACATTAAATAATATTTATAACTAGACAGGAACTGTTTATCATTCATTATTTCCTTTAAATGTTAGTTGCTTCTAAAGGTCTAAAGTAGGCTAATAATTTATCGTTTTTAATCCACAATTAGGAATACAATCAAAACTAAACCTTCTGCAGCAGGCGGCAAGGAAAAGAGAGCTCGAAATAAACATAGACAAAACTAAGGCAATATATACGTTCACTGCAGAAACAACACCTCCATCACACTAAAAGGCCAGCCAATAGACCATCAATTCTGAAGAAAAAAAAAATTAGCTCCTACAGTGGAACAAGAGGTGTTTTCCAGAATAGAATTAATAATGTCCAATATCAAGGGGAACATAAATTGGGATATTAAACTACTGTTTAAAATTCACACTAACATATGGCAGTGAGTTATGGCAAATATCGAGCTGAAAGTCTTCGTAAACTACATATGATTAAGTACCTACCTATACGTGACACACGGACGGACGGACGGACAGATACACATAGCTAGATCGACTAATTTTTCGATTCTGAGCCGATACGTACCCTTGACACTATATCTAGCTCGTCTATGTGTATAAACGGGTATAAAAAGGCGAAAGTGCCATTACTAGAATTTTACTATATTGGAAACCACTAGGTAGATCCAGAATAGCAAGGGAAGCGCACTATTCTAGAAGAAATAGGTAAATGCATTTTGTCCTGGAATATAATCCAAGACAAAGCGTCAAATAAAGAAGATTGGGTTCTTTAAGTGCAGACCCTAGGAGTATTCAACCATCTAATCACCGAAAAATTTCGATGATTAGATGGTTGAATTGGCATACTCATTGCCTAATTAGAACCAAACGGCAGTACTATTAATTTTTGTAAAGTGTTCAGTTTTAAAATTGGTAAAGTGGGTGGTAAGCACTTAGTATAATAAAATGAATCCTGCGACCAAATGAATGTTTAAATCCTGCGACCCGCGCAATTCATAATGAGAAGGTAAATAACAGAGAAAATTAATTTTTCTTTGCAATTCCTTTGATGACCAAATATTAAATATGCAATATAAACCAAATAATATTATATACTATTAAATTAATAAATAATATTCCTGTCAAGCTTGAGTGGAAAATTCATGTTTAAATGGGAAAGGCATATTCCTGCCAAACTTTATGGGAAAGGCGTTTATGTAGTAGGAAATTGTCAATAAATAAATAAATAAATAAATAAAATTACAAAAAATTTTTTTCAATATATGTGAACAGCCACATAATAATATGAAAAATATATCTCGAAGACCCAAAGTGCCAACTGTATTCTAAATTATTCATTCCACTATAAATATTTGTTTGACAATTCGAAGCGTCGCAAGAATATCGCCACGGTAAAGCTATAAAAAGGAATTGCACACGTATATATATATATATATATATATTTATTACATCTAAAAGAGCGCAATTATACAGAACCTATATATACGTGCTTAAAACTTAAAATATGAAATTTAATGTACATGAATACACATTTTTTTACATATAATATATTTTATATCCGCATAATAAACTATATATACATATATCATTTATTTTGTAATTCTTTTTTTAAATGCATTATTAATATACATAATATAAACATAATAACCAAATAATTTGATATATTATACAAGGATGAGGTATACCTTAAATAAGAATGTAGGTCCCTTCTTATCTCAATAAGTGAAAGAAGATTATAAGGTACATGAGTACTCCAGGAAAAACAAAATAGAAAAAAAATATGCAAAAAAATGAACATTTTAAACTATGAAATATTTTTAAATATTCATAAATACATAAAACATTTTTATGCATTCATATTTATAACAAATATGTTAAATTTTGTTTTGTTATTCCCTACAAAAATCTTAAGAATAAAATGTAACATAATACGTATACTAATCTGGTATTTGTTTAATATTGAACAAAAAGATATATGTATATATATATATATATATATATATATATATATATATATATATATATACAAATTTGGGTCATACAAAAAAGAACATATAAATTAGTAAATGCTATTTTTTAAATTTGCATTATATAGGGCATATGTACACATAATAATACAAATGCAAATTAATAAGAATGGAATCCAATAATTCCTTTTTTTTGTATATTATATATATATATGTATATATATATATATATATCAATCAGTAAGTTTAGTTGGCGGTACCAGTAGTATTTAAATTTAATCACATATTATCCCAGCATAAAATCTCAACTTACCCTTATTATAAAATATAATATATGGAGGAACCTTATTAAAAATATGGAACCTTAAAAAAAAATTCTTAAGAACTTAAATTTTAATTTTGTCTACTTGACACAGGTAAATATACATAATTAACAAAGAATACTTTTGTTATAATTTTCATAATCTTTGGAAATTACATAACTTATAATATATATATAATATATATACTTTCCTTTATATATATTTAAAAGAAAAAGAGTTCTGGAAATTAAAGATTTCAATAATCCGTGCCAAAACATAAATTATTACATTATATATACAGGGTCTTTCCGAGTCGATATTCTTTCTTCAATTGTACTGGGCAATCGGACATGTCGAGACGATTTAAAAATTGTATGGAAAAGGGGGGCCGATTCTTATAAATTTCCAAGAAAACATTAATGTCGGTTTCTTATGCAAAAATTACAATTGTTTTAATAAAAAATTTTCGAATTTAAGTCCTTGTCACTTTACAACTATGAAATATAATAGCCCTAACTTCAGCTAGCAACTGACACTTAAACTAATAACCTTTGTCGTATATTCTTATTTCTTTAAAAAGTTTAAGGAGTTGAAGGCTGTTTTCTCAAAAACCTAAAAAAATTTGTCTATCCTCTCCATACAATTTTTGTTTGTCCCGACATGCTCAATCTTCCATTTCTCAAAAAACCATTAAATCGAAAACACCCTGTATATAATATTAAATTAATAAAGTATTAAGTGCTTAAAGTTGTAGTAATTACTGCAAATTATTGTCGAATGCAGAATAGAAGGAAGACGAGGAATTGGCTGGAAAAAATTAGGTAGTAGGCTGTTCACACAGCCACAAATAAAAAAGAAAATGCTGACATGGATGGGACAGGACTCTATTGGGAACGAATGCCTAAAACCACTTCAAGTATATCTTTCAGAAAATCCAAAACCTTTTAATGGGCTTAAAAAGAAAAACTTGGACATTATTTGGAAATCCAACATAAAAGCTTGGTTGACCAAGATTTTATTCGTAGACAGGTTCGAAAATTACCTTTGTCCAGAAGTGAAAAAATGCATTTTAAACTAAAAACTAATCGTATATACATAATTTACGATTTATAAAAAATAGAACGGATCAAGTTTAATATAATCATATAATAATTTTATTTATTCGAACTTTTTCTAGAACTTGGTGCATTTTAAAATCAGATCTTAACTATTTGTTATCTGAGACCGTTTATTAGGTTGAACTGTATTATAATTTCA